>CM053027.1:363560083-363583201 GCA_028564925.1 Lithobates sylvaticus
ACAAATACTGCAGCCTCTGACTTTTATAATAACACTTACACTTACCTGTCCAGGGCTCCCACAATGTCCTCACCTGAAGCTGACCCATCCCTCGGCTCCGGGTGGAGGCGATGGCATCTTCAGTAAGGGAGTCAGGAAGTGAAGCCTTGCGGCTGTTTCCCACTGCGCATGCGCGAGTCTCGCTACGTGTTCTGAATGGTCCCAGCAATCTTCTGGGACCTGTGTGTCTCCCAGAAGACAACGGGGGGACTGAGGAGGGGCGTAGTTTGCTGCAGATTTTGCAGCGCCCTTTTGCCGGAAGTGGGAGCAAATACCTGGATTAGACAGGTATCTGCTCCCCCCTCCCCCCTGAAAGGTGCCAAGTGTGACACCGGATGGGGGGGACTGGATCAGCGAGAGTTCAATTTCTGGGTGGAACTCCACTTTAAAGCATATCTATAGAGGCAGAAAATGTTCATCTGTTCTTCTTACAACCATCATCCTTCCTTCTTACTATTAATTGTGTTCAGCTGGGAGGACAACATTAAATACACAGGGACATGCAGGAGGGAAAGGGGGGGTGGGAGAATAATAGATGTGATAACACACTTTTTCTGAAAGCTAGATATAAACACAAGAGAAAATGAAATGAGAAAATATTGGCAGAAGTTCAAGTGACATTGGCAGATGCTCAGGTGCAGGGGGAAAAAAAAGATTAAAAAAGTCAAACACTTGCAATTAGTGATGACTGACTCATTTGAAAACTCCCATGGATTAACACATTTTGTCAGGTATCTAGTAAAGGTGTAACAATTTCATTCTTCCTCATACTTCCATACAGGCAAGGGGTCTTTTAGTCAACCATGTTTACTTTTGAATATAGTAATAAGGGCTTGCTTGTGCAATGATGACATCAGTTGACATCAGATGGCATACAATACGCATACCTATTATTGGGACCAGCATTTGTAAGATATGCAAGTGGACTGGTAAGGGGTCCGAAGGATTTTTTTATTATTTTATTTATAGTGTTTTTCTATATAATTTTGTTCTTTCATTATTATATTTAGGACTAAGAAAAAAAGTGGAAAGATATGTTTTAATTTTTCAATGGGGTCAGTATAAAATAATACATGCAACAGTTTTCCTTTTTACATTTTCAGATAGCAGTTGGAACTCTAATCTGCTTTCAATCATTTTTTATTTATTTTTTGTAATATTAGTTGTTTAAAATAGTCTATCCTTTACACAGCCCAAGTTAAGAACAAATCCCAATAGTCAAAAGAGTAACTCCCCCAATGTACTATCTGCTCTGTGTAGACTTTCAGTTAGAGGGAAAGACTAAAACTGTAACTGTTGTACTCTCTGTTTAGAAACCCCAATATGCTCTGTGCCACCATGGTCATAGATCCATCCAGTAATAACTGTTTATTTGTAAAAAATTAAACTAAAACATATTAACCAAAAAAAAAATGATGATGGCAAATCTAAGCAGATTAATTATTAGTATTTTTAATTACAACCCTACTGATCTTCCATAGACCCATTTACTCCTTTAAGATAAATGTTTTTTATTTTACAAATATTGTCAAGTAAATAGCTATCAAATATCTCTTTGATAGATAGGCCTTAAAACTATGTGCACCCACAAAACCATTAAAAACCCAAATAGATTACATTTTAAGGGCTCTTGAACGGTATAGCTTTGTGACAGTTTATCGTCAGGAGATGTTACCAGTGCATGAGGAATTGTTATTTGCTCTTTGTGTTACTATACTCCAGTATTTCTATGACTCTTGGATTAAGCTAATGTAGTAAATGCACTTTTTTAAACCATAGTAAAATCACAGTTTAATTTTCAAGCAAAGATCAGTGGCCTGCTTTTTTACCTACAGTAGAACAATAAAAGCACTTTTAATGTTTATGTTGGTTACATTTAACTTCACTACCCTTTGGGCTGATATCTAGGGCTTAGGCATCCCCCAGGTACTCCCCAGGAGGTTCACCCAACACAATCAGAGCTCATAACATCTTTTGAAATGATAAAAATGCTCCAGGCCATAGTCCTCCTCTCCTCTTTTATCCCTCAGATGTCTTTCTCCCCTCCTTTCTTACTGCTCCATTACACCCCTCTTGCCTCTCACGTTTCTTTGGTTTGCTCCCCTGCAGCCCTTTCTGTCTGGCTCTGGCCTCTAGTTAGGCCTCCCCCCAAGTATGCTACTACTGCTCACCCTGGAGTATAGTCTCCCAGGAATCTTGGGCTTTTTGGCACTCCCTGTGGGGGGTGAGCCAAACTGCTGGGCACCTATTGGGATGCCCTTACATCCCCCATGATACCCTTTCCAGATTTATCCCTCTCCTTACCTACATGTGATTTATGTTTGGATTGGTACCTTACTTTAATGTGCCTGTGTTTGTCCTCCCATGCTAAATGCTACTCATCACTTGATCCTGCATGGTCATTTCCATGATTCATTTGTGATGTAATTATCTTGTTGAAAACTTGTACTATTTGCACTTGCACCTGTATACTTTCTCTGTACTTTCTCTCAATAAAACATTTGAACAAGAAAAAATGCTCCAGGCCAGGCTTATGTTCTTTGTATGTACCTGGTCTAGCTTACTAGGGCTGGGCCTTGAACATTTATTTATTAAAGGTACTTATATAGCATTGTCAGCTTACGCAGCACTTCACATATTGCACATTCACATTAGTCCCTGCCCTCAATGAGATTACAATCTCAGGTCCCTAGCTCACATTCATACATACTTATACTAGGGCCAATTTAGACAGGATCCAATTAACCTACTAGCATGTCGTTGGCGTGTGGGAAAAAAATGGAGTACCCAGATGAAGCCCATGCAGGCACAGGAAGAACATGCAAACTCCAAGCAGGTAGTGTCGTGGTTGGCATTCAAAACCGGTAACCCTAGTTCTTGTAGGCAGTGCTAACCACTTAGCAACTGTGCTGTCCATGTTAGATGTCAAAAGAAGCATCTTTCAGTATGAACACAGTGGCAGTTTGGGACAAGGAATTGAATTGGCTGAAATATAAAATTGACAGACTGAAGTGGTGGATTTGGATTGGGCAGAATAAGATTTTGTTCTTACCATATATAAAAGACTAAAGACATTCACTAAATAAATGGAAATAATTCTGATTTATCTATTTAAAAAATAATTATGAACCTGATAATTATGAACCTGATAAGCACAAACAACAAATTACCAGTACAAGCAGTTAGTCTCTTCAGTCTTTAATGTTTTCAATGTCCTAGGCTTTTATAATGAAGATATTAATATAATATAGTTATGAATCTTTATCCCAGATGAGACATGTAAGAGAATACTTCAGTAGATTAGAGCCATCTACGTGTAGAGAAGCTAAAATATGAAGAAACACTATGTTCTATGAACTCATTTTCAATATCAATTTTCCATTTTCTTTCTTTTGAATAGTATGAATTTGGGCTTCAAACCAAATAATGGTAGAACTACTTGTTCAGTTCGTAATTTGCTTTATGTTATTGTATAATTTCAACTGAGATTATACTTTAACAGTGCCCTGTCGTTATAATAAAAATGGCCGCCTGATAGTTATAAATAATTCATAAACTCACAGTATTGATTTTTCTAAAGCACTTAAAGGAAATATTACACTTGTGAATACAAGTCATAATGTGATCAATATAATCATGTAGAATTACAGTAGCTTTAAATTAATTTTAGATGGAATTTTAATGATTATTAGGCCAAAAAGCAAGCAAAGATATTAAGAATAACGAGCTTCAGGGCAATGGCTTTTTAGGCATTGATATAACATAAATGGCCTCAAACAGAGAAGATTTTATACTAGTACAGCTAAGATTTAAATGTGTATATGTATTTTTTCACTGCTGCCTGTAAAATGATCTATTTTTTATAAAATTGCAATTATATGCCATACCCATGTTCCTTGGGTTCTTGAAAAAAGATGCAAGGTTGTTAGAGGCAATTGTATGTGCTGTATACTTCGTGTTAAAAACTAAAATAGTCTACAGTTATTTATTTTGGATTAGTATACTGAGGTGCAAACTTAGTTTTACCAGAAACAATTCTTATGCAACAAATTCTTCAGTAATTTAAAACACTGAGTTCTCCAGTTGAAAAGAAATGAGTAAAATGGAAATTAACCTTTTCAAGATTGGACTGTTTCACCCCCTTCCTGCCCATGCCATTTCTCAGATTTAAGTATTATCACACTTTGAATGACAATTACATCTGGTTCAGCAGGGACTGGCCAAATTTTGTTCCATGTATGAACACTGTGGTTGTGCAAAAGTCAATCTACTGATGAAGAGGAAGAGGAGGAATTGAGTCAGTTTTTTTTGTTCAAAACGCTGTTTGTACAAAAAAAAAAAAAACTCATGCCTGAGTAATACACTGCTGTACCCAAAATAATTCTGTATCATACTTTTGCTAAAGATAGGGTTTTCTTTTGGTGGTTTAACCACCTCAAGTTCAGGCACTTTCACCCCCTTTCAGTCCAGGCCAATTTTCAGCTTTCAGCACTGTCACACTTTGAATGACAATTACCCAGGCATGCAACAATATACCCAAATACATTTTTTTGGGACAGATAGAGTTTTTTTTGGCACTATTTAATCATCACTGGGCTTTTTATTTTAAATACTGAATATTTTGAGAAAAAAACTAAATTATTATTTTCTGTTATAACTGTAGTGCCCACCACCTTTAGGTGGATGCTAGTAGGTAAGTGTTAAGTAAATTGCCAGTGCCTTGCCCTGTTTGTTTAGGCCTGGTTGTTTAATTTGGTTTGGGAGGAGTAATAGAATAAAGGGGGTGTGACCACCTGTACTCTGCCCTTAAAGACCTCCCTTGCTTCTCTAATGCCACGTACACACGGTCGGAATTTCCGATGGAAACAGTCCGATGGGAGCTTTTCATCGGATTTTCCGACCGCGTGTATGCCCATCGGTCTTTTTCTGTCGGAATTTCCGACGGACTTTGGATTGAGATCCTGTTCTTAATTTTTCCGATGGAAAACCTTTCTATCGGATTTTCCGATCGTGTGTATGCAATTACGACACGCAAAATTCCGACGCATGCTCAGAAACAATTCAACGCATGCTCAGAAGCATTAAACTTCCCTTTTATAGTGAAGTTGAACGTTTTTTAAGGCGTGGTGTTATTGACCATCGGAATTTGGTGTGACCATGTGTAGCCAAGACAGTTTGAGCGAAATTCCGTCGGAATTCCGACGGGAAAACCATCAGAGCTTTTTCCGACGAGAATTCCGACCGTGTGTATGCCGCATAAGAAATGTTCTGGAAATAAGGCGGGTTGGGGACTGGAGTGCAGGTAGGTTGTGTATATAGCCCTGGTCCAATCATTAATTTGTTTGGCAGGGGCGGGACTGATATATATATATATATATACACTGAGGTCACATTCTTCCTGGGGTGGATGGGAAGAAACTGAGAACAGAGAAACAGCCAAAATGTGACAGGCTTGAAGGCCTGGGGGTTCAGAGACCACAGCGCTGGAGAGCAGGAACCAAAACTGAAGGCCTGAGGGTTCAGAGACCTCAGTGCTGGATGGTTCAACTACACCAAGTCATCCAAGAAACCCTGGGAGAAGTGTACCAGGCATCCCGGCTGGGATGGTTCTAACTACAAGAAGCAGGAAGTAGCTGCAAAGAGGATGGAGTAGACCGGGATGTCATCCGGACTTTCCTGAACTGACCTGGGAGGATCGCAGGAGGAAAGATGGGCAGGTGAGGCCTGGGACTTCCAGCATCCATTTACCAAGGTGCTTTTCAGAGGGGCATCGGTCAGGTCACTAAGGGAAAGGGACTTAACTACTCTAAGGAACCAGAAGGAAGAGGCAGCTCATACATTCCTCTAATACACTTGCAATAGACTGAAACCAAGAAGAATAAAGTTATCTGTTCAACCTTTATTGACTGTTTCTGTTGAGAATCATGCAAGGGTGGAAGAACGGAGGTATGTTAGCAGTGGAGTATGAACACACCCAGGAGCTCCCAAGGGAGTAGTGCGCTACATAAAATTTTCCAAATAATAATTTTTTCATAAATGTAGGTCAAAATGTATTTTGCTACATTTCTTTGGTAAAATAACCCAAATCAGTATACACTAGTCTGTGTGCAAGTTATTGAGTCTGCAAACTATGGCATATATTTGAAAATCAATTAGTCCTGATGTACTGACTGCCTATCTCATTTCTTGAAGCCCTAAAGTGCCAGGGTCCTCCTGACCCTTGTGCTGTGCCCTCTTGACTCCTGAACTGTGCCCTCTTTTCCCCCTGCACTGTGCACTCCTGACCCCTCTGTACTGTGCACTTCTGCCCTCTGTATTGTGCTCTCCTGCCCCCTTTATTGTGCCCTCCTGCCTCCCTGTACTGTGCCATCCTGCCACCCTGTACTGTTCCCTCCTTTCACTCTGTACTGTACCCTCTTGCCCCATGTACTGTGCCCTGCTGCTCTCCTACTTTGCACTCCTACCCCCTTACTGTGCCATTTTCATCCCCCTGTGCCCTCCTTCCCCCGCTCGTACTGTGCCCACTTGCCCCCTGTACTGTGCCCCTTGCACCTCCGTATTGTGCTCTCCTGAATACCGTGTCCTCCTGACCCTCCTGCACTGTATCCTCCTGCCTTTCCCCTTTGTACAGTGCCCTTTGTGTTGATTAGACTCTGATTTATGGCATGTTTTGGTATTGTTTAAAATAATTTTTATTAAAAGTACTAATAAACTTATGATTAATTCTATCAAGTAATTTCACTTTAAAGTTGTTTTAAAGGCAGAAGATTTTTTTATCTTAATGCATTCTATGAATTAAGATAAATAGCCTTCTGTGTGCAGCAGCCCCCCTCAACCCCCTATTATTTACCTGAGCCCCATCTCTCTCCAGCGATGTTGCACGAGTGCCCCGGCCATCTGGGACTCTCTCTCCTGATTGTCTGAGACACAGCAGCAGTGCCATTGGCTCCCACTGCTGTCAATCAAAATCAGTTAGCCAATCAGGAGAGATTGGGGGCAGGGCGGAACTGCGGCACTTTGTCTGCATGGACACACAGAGCTGTGGCTCGGCTCGGGGTGCACCCATATTCAGGAGCCCTGAAGAGGGACCCGAGAAGAGGAGGATATGGGCTGCTCTGTGCAAAACCACTGCACAGAGCAGGTAAGTGTAACATGTTTGTTATTTTCATACAAAAAAAAACCCCAAGACTTTACAATCACTTTAATTCTGTAGAGTAGGAGTGTAAATTGGTGCATTACTTAGTCCAGGGGCTCATGATGCTATTGAGACAGCCCTGTAGCAATGGCTTGTTTTAAAGCTCAATTACTGTTTTAAGTATTCACATTTATTTGAGGTGGCTTATAACAAACCTCCATACTATACCACTTATTATTTCTCCCAATTAGACAATGCATATGCGTGCTAATTACATTTTTACAAATATCATATTGCATCTAGTCTTAAACATAATTTAGTTAAAAAAAATACTCCTCCACTTTTTGTCTTTTTTATATCCCTGAAGCTTTCCAAATTCACCATATGGTATTGAGATTGATGATATTCATAAATCTAAGTTATATCCCTTTATTTCCTTCAATTCAAATTTTTTTGTTAACCTTTCATAGTTCTAATTTTCCTTCTCATACAATCTGATTACCAATCTTAATGTTTTTGTGCAAATCTTACCTTTTTTTTTAACCAAATCTCAGCCATTTCTAATAATTATTACAACTGATTTATTTTTTTTTATTTTTTTTATTGCTGTATCTGTTTGGTTTTGAGCATGGTTTCTCTGTACAGCTTAAAACAACATTGTAGACTGGATAGGCGTCTATCAATATTTTGTTTGTTTGCCTAATTTATAATCTAAACACAACACACCTAAATAGAAAATGCAGAATGCAACATCAAACTAAAACATAGCTACATCTTAATAATTTTAATAATTTTAAATTTAATAATTTTAAATTTAATAATGGCACCTGGGTATTCTTTCTCCTACCACTGTCTCTAAATCTTGAGAGTATATTGCTAGACAGTCACTTTATAGGTACAGGGAGAACATTGTTATATTATCAGAAAGTGTTGTAATGTGTGTTTTGTGAAACCTATAAATTTGTGTTAATTAATAAAAGACAGACAAGGGTTTCTATAACTACCCACTCTTTCCAAACTCTGCCTTCTAGATGGATCTGAGCTTTAAAGAGGTACCAATACTTTGCCTGTTCCTTTGTTTACTTAAAATAGAACTATGGTTTCCCATAAAAATATGTGCTGCAGCACCCAAAAGTGCATGTTCATGTAAAGTTTTCTCAAATGCTGGCCATACACTAGTAGAATTAGAACATGGCACCTTATGGACTTCAACAAAATGGCCCCTGATATTTTAGTATTGACTCTCTATTGCTTAGGTGGACCCTGGGAGCATGGCTGCATTCTGTGGTCTTCTACACAATGGCGCTCGATATTTTGAGCTTGATTTTAATTCCCTAAAATTCCCTAATGATTTACTATCACGCCGCCACTTCTGGTTCATGGAACTGGCAACCATTGGAGTAAGTGCACTGTAAATTTACTTGAATTGTTTTTCATCTGGATGCTTTTTATGTAATTTTAAAGTCTCTTGGTTGCATGCGGTGAGTGCTCTTCTCCCCTATACAGTGGAGCTTTATATGATTATCAACTCCCCTAAGTGGTATGTGCCATGGCTTCTTGGAGTCCTGAGGTGGATGGATGGAACTGTTATCCGGATAGATAATTAACTATTTCATCACTGTATTTTTCTCTTTATTGCTATTATATTAAGGTGCTGCACTGTTATATTGACTAGTAGAATTGTGTTTGAAATTATTTGTTTTAAGAATGATCATTTAATTTTGTGATCATTAGTGGGGTCAAATTGACATTAATTTTCAATGAGAAGATTATAAGGGAACTCAAGGGAGCATAACAGAAAATATTTGACAGACAAATACATTTCTAACAGGTTGTGTGGTTTTCAATAGAAAAAATCCATTCATTCCATGTCTTTATGGACCTTGCTTTGTGCACTGGTCCAGATAATTTGGTGGAGGGGTAATTATGGCGTGAGGTTGTTTTTCAGGGGTTGGGCTTGGCCCCTGCTAAGGTTGCAACATACCAAGACATTTTGGACAATTTCATGCTTCCAACTTTGTGGGAACAGTAAGCAAGGTCCATAAAGATATTTGTTTGGAGAGTTTGGGGTGGAGGAACTTGACTGGTCTGCACAGAGTCCTGATGCAAAACCCAGTAGAACATCTTTGGAAGCCAAGTCTTCTTGTCCACATAAGTGCCTGACCTCACAAATGCGCTTCTGGAAGAATGGTCAAACATTCCCGTAGACACACTCCTAAACCTTGTGGACAGCCTTCCCAGAAGAGTTGAAGCTGTTTAAGCTGCAAAGGGTGGGCCAACCCAATATTGAACCCTACTGACTAAGATTGGGATGCCATTACATTTCATGTGCGTGTAAATACTTTTGGTAATATAGTGTATACATTACGCTTTTAACTTTGTTTTTTATAAGTTTTACCTACAATCACAACAACTAAAAGGCCTTTTTATTACTGTGCTAAAATAGGTTGCTTGACTCTAGGAAATGTATCCAGCAACTTTATGAATGTGAGTATACATTTACTACACTTTTTGACTTACCTTTCTCATTAGTTCAATTGAATACTACCCTTAGAAGGATCTCTCTCGTGGCTTTTAACCCCTTTTTTTTTCTTTTTGTCTTTGCGCTCATTGTCTTTGCATATCTGGAGTACCACTGATTTATATAATCTGTACATATAATAGTTGTACAGAAGATAAGTAAAAAATAACCATAGCAGAGAGAAAACAAACTTAGGGTTAGGTTGTATGAACAATAAACCTGAAAAATGAAATGTCATCACAGGGCCCTGGGGCCGTAAACTCCATCGAACATGTCCAGGGGTATGGAGACAAGCCCATATCCAAAAAAAAGTGTAGCACAAAGAAGTAGAGGGAAAAACCTCCTCCAAAAATTCATAGTCAGGACATAGATAGAGTGAGGGGACATTATAACGGCATCCACGAACAAAGCCTGGAAAAGATCATAACAATGCATAGAAACAGTGTGCTTGCCAAAAATGCCAAATGTCATTACTCCACAGTAATAAATAGCAAAGAGGGTGCAGCCTATATAAAAATACAAAATAATTAGAGCAAAGGATCTTTATAATATAAGAAGGGCTCATCTTCACCAGTATCCTAATCGATAGAAACAGGTCCATAGCTTTTGTAGACTGGTACACTGGGGCCAAACTAATAATATTACAAAGGATAGAATGGTGCAGAAAACAGCCACTAGGTGGCATGAGTAAACAGATAATCCAAGACAGTCAGATAAAAAAAGCTTTTGAATGCTGCATCTAATATGCTGAGTGAGAAGGGACTAATAAGGAGAAAAGTAAAAAAAAAGATTGAAAAAGCAGCAACTTGTTAGTCTGCAATGCAGGGTTGTATTCACCAATTAAGAAGCTTCATGTCGTATGAGTCTTTGGTTTCATCTTGGTGAGGGGTATTCTACATTGGAGAGGCACAGGGAGTGGAAGGAAGATGGGGTAAGGCATCCACCTCCGTGAGACCCAGTTTTAGAAGGATCTCTTGACCCTCTGACAAGGAAGTGGCTGTATACATAGTGACATTATGAGGAATGATCAGTTTTAAAAGAAACCCAATCTGTATCTGATACATCCAGAAGCCAGCACAGTGTTTCATTTTCCAATGACTGTCAAGTATAGCAGGTGATCTCTGGAAAAATCTGCAAATTGTTCCCTTCAAAAGATAAAGATTGAGAGTTCCTGGCTGCTCTCAAAATGTATTCCTTAATCAGAAAGTCATTCATACAAAGTATAATCTCCCTAGGGGGCTTATTAGGTGGAGGTTTAGAATGCAAAGCCCTGTGGGTGTGGTCAGAGGTGAAGGTTTAATCATTTCAGCCCCGGAAAATTTGGCTGCTCAATGACGAGGCTACGGCACTGTGTCACTTTAACTGACAATTGCGCGGTCGTGCGATGTTGTACCCAAAGAAAATCGATGTCCTTTTTTTCCCACAAATAGAACTTTCTTTTGGTGGTATTTGATCATCTCTGCGGTTTTTATTTTTTGCGCTGTAAACAAAAAAAGCGAAATTTTGAAAAAAACACAATATTTTGTAATTTTTGCTATAATAAATATCACCAATTTTTTTTAAAAAAAAAGCTATTTTTTTCCTCAGTTTAGGCCGATATGTATTCTTCTACATATTTTTGGTAATAAATATCACAATAAGCATATATTGATTGGTTTGCGCAAAAAAGTTATAGCATCTACAAAATAGGGGATAGATTTATGGCATTTTTATTATTATTTTCTTTTCACTATCTGTGATTTTTTATTATGGTGGACACATCAGACACATTTGACACATTTTTGGGACGACTGACAATTACATATATTGTAATGCTATATAAATGCACTGATTACTGTATAAATGTCACTGGCAGGGAAGGGGTTAACACTAGGGGGCGATCAAGGGATTAACTGTGTTCCCTAGTGTGTGTTCTGGGGGGGAGGGACCTGATTATAGGAGATTACAGATTGTGGTTCCTAGCTATTAGGAACTCACGATCTGTCTCTCCTCACAGAAAAGGGATCTGTGGGTTTACACACACACACTTCCCTGTTCTGTCTTTCGTTCCCTTGATCGTGTGTGGCCGGTGGTCATTGTGACTGCCGGCCACGAGCATCGGCACCCTGCAGTGCAGCCAGCACGCACGCGCCTGCTATCCCGCTTAAAGGAGCCGACGTACAGCTACGACGCGATCATGCCGACCTGACGCCGTATAATGATGGCGGCTGGTCGGCAAGTGGTTAAGCATCTTGCTCCAGTAGTAAGGATTTGAAAAATACCTATTAGGATCTGTAGAATAAGGAGTCCATTGGCCCTATTATATGGCTGCCATCTCAAAAAACTACTACTCCCAGGGTTCTCAATGCGGTGCATAGAAGTCTATGGATTTGCTTGGCTTTAGCACTCCCCCTTCCGGCTGGAGGAAAACGATGCAGCATAAGATCAGTATCTCAGTAGAGGGAAAGAAGAATAAAAGGCAAAAGGGAAAAAGGATGCGCACTTTGCAAAGTGCAATTGCTCCAGAGCTTAGTAAATGAGCAGAAACTATGCTGACTTCTATCATCCAATCATGTGCAAGCAAAAATGCTGTTTTTCTTATTTTCCTTGCACGTTCATTTACTAGGCTCTGGAGCAACTGCACTTGCAGATGACAACTGCACTTTGCAAAGTGCACAGTCTATTTGCCTTTAGTAAATAAACCCAATACAGGGGCATACCTAGAGCATTTGGCACCCGGGGCGTATACTATATCTGGCACCCCACCCCCAACTTTAAAATGTAAAAACACCCACACTCTGTCCCACACCCTGAATTCTCTACACCCCATATCTTCAATAATCCACCCCATCTTCAATAATCTGCCCCTATTCCCCCCACGTCCGCTATAATCCCCCATAACACACTCAGTATTCTCACACTCACCATGCAGGGTCGGGCTCTGTGGTCATACACCCAGCTGGTGCTCCCCCCATCTCCAGCATGGTATACTCCGCTCCTCCTGTCAATCTGTTTCTTTCAGTTTGGGTCTCCCTCACGGATGGCTCTCCGCACCCTCTCCGACATATTCAAATGTAAACATTCGCCTCAAGCTATACTTCACCCAACCACCATGAGGGGGCGTGGCTGAGGCAGTTTTTTTTTTGTTTTCCAAATAACTTTATTGAGATAATTGTGGCAGGGCAGTGTGACAGGACTCGGATTGTCTGTGATGTGATGCTGGTCTTGTCTGCTAAGTTAGACACCCCCAATGAATAAGCGCCACAAGCCTGACACCCCCCATTGGTACGCTACTAACCCAAGCTTGCTTCATGTGATTGTTCATTTTAACATACTCCAAACTAAAAAAAACATTATCAACATAAATTTAAATATAATATCACAATGTAATTAAACCCTCAAAATGCCACCTCTGAAATAAAAGCCCAAATGATCATAAAATGAAAATCAATATAACCACAAAATAAATTAAAATCTCAAAATACCACTTCCTGAAACATAAAGAATTTTTTTTTTTTTTTTAAAGGGAAGCCTTGCAGCGCAAAAAAAGAGTTTGGAATGGAGGGAAAAGCAGCTAAAATGGTCATTAACCTAATCAACCACGAATAAAACGAAAGACAAAAAGCCGACAGTAATAAGAACAACAAAAAGGCAGCAAAGAGGTTAATTTCCCAAATAGCTGTCAATCAGAATGAAAGTATAGTTTCCTAACTAACCCTAATCTCTCTGTATGCAGTTCCCCCTGCTTTACCTACAATAGCTTCCAATTCACTGACACTATGACTGCTATGTGAACCTCCTTTATTAGTAAGAGGGCTGACCTATCCAAAAGCCTGCTTTATGACATTTCCAAGCCTGCTGGCTATAGACTAAAAAAAAATTCTTATCAGGATCATGAATTTCAAACTCTCAGGATTTCCTTTGAACCAGTGATAGCGGCAAACCCAAATCTTATGTCTTCTTATATTTATACATACCCCTAATGTTATCTCTACTTATGCAGAACTAAACAACATACTATATTGCATAAAGTTAGTGTCATTCCTACTATTTGTAATGAGAAGAAAGATCATATGAGGTGCTTTTACTTGCCTATGTTATGGTAGAACTGGGGTATGAAAAGTTTCACAGTAAAAATACACATTCCCAAATTTAGCATAATTTCAAAATAGTATTAGAAGATGATACTAACATTTTGAAATTGTTGTAACCACTGAGAGACCACACATTGATTTATATTCATATGAGTATATCACACTAAAATAAACCAAAACTAAAGATAAAATTAGAAGTAAAATAAAATACAATTACAAGCCTGGTAAAAGTATAAATAAAAAGAAGATTTTGTTGTGATTCTCACCTTCAATCCAGTCTGCCTCCAGCAATAATTACTTTCCACCACTGGATAGACATGTGCAGAACGAAAAAATGTGTTTTGTTTTGTTTCGTTTCGATTCGTTATTAACATAAACTTGTTTAGTTAAATTAATTTAATTTGTTTAATTAGTTTTCGGAATTCGTTTTCGGAATTCGTTTTCAAATTTTTCAAATTCGAATTCAAATCAATTCAAAACGTTTTTAGAATCAATTTCGAAAAGTTTTCGAATTTTAATAGTTTTCGTATTCGGAAAGTTTTCAACTTTGAATCGTTTTCCAATTTCTAAAGAGAATAAAATAGAATAGAAAATAAAGGAATAGAAGAAAAAAAATAGAATAGAACAAAATAGAATAAAAAATAAAAGAACAGAATAGAACAAAATAGAATAAATAAATAAAAAAAGAACAGAATAGAATGGAATTGAATAGAAAGGTTTAGAATATAGAATAAAAAAAAATAAGTGTAATGGGTATGAACTCACAAGCAGACTGCTGAGATAAGAATAACTGGCTTTACTTTGGCAGTAGGAAAAGAAATAGTAACATGCATTTAAACATTTGGCTTACAATACTTTAGCAGGTCCCTGCAATATGCACTTTAACATGTACACATATATGTATCAAACTAGTAATGGGGAACGGAGCGCCAAGTGTGGCGACCGTCTGCTATGCACCCCTGAGGTGCAATAAATCTATCTGCGCCTACCTAACGGACCAGGCCTGATCCCTAGCAATAGAGCTCAGTCCTTGTACAAGTACAGTATTCTTCACCGGCAAGAGAACTGTAGAGGTGGTGCACATGTAGCTTTAAATGGTGTATTTGTAATCCACAGAAAGTAACATCTGCTGCTCTGAGGTAAAGTGTGCCTTGGCAGTTCAATAGGCATGAATGTGTGTATAGCAATGCAGGATGAGCCTTTCAGCTCGCTCACCAATCCTGTGGTACCGTCCTCAGCTCCGGTCCCTCCACTGGCGGTGTCCGGTCTCCTCAGTCACAGTCCCTGCGTTCCGGTCCTCAACTCCGACCGACCGTCTGTAGGGAAAAGCCTCCGCTCTGCTGCTGCTGACTCTGAGGGATGAGAGTCTCTCTCCACCTGCTGCAAGGCCCAGGCTTCAGGCCTTCAGCAGTCCCGGTCCGCACAGGTGTCTCCTCACTTTGAAGTGTCTGCGTCACCAGCCCAGTCAGAAGAGGAAGAGGCGGTCTCTCCTCTTCCCTTTTATCACCTCCCCCAGAAGCCTCTCGGGCGGAAACAAACAGCCCGGGAGCCTGGGGAATTATGGGGAATGTAGTCTTCTCCCCTAAAAGGGGTACGACCCCGCTACACACTCCCCCCACTTTGAATCTTTGGTCCCCAGAGACATTGTTCAAACTACAAGCTTTCTTTGAGACAACACGTTCACATAATTCAGACAGAGGAGCTTCCCACCAATTAGCATGAGATGGGGAGCTGTCCTGTCTACAGGTCACTTCAGTGTGGGCGACCTGTTTAACTGTGCCAGAGAGTGAGCTGGGGTTGCCCTCCACCAAATGAACAGTGGATGGGTCAGGGCGTTCAGCACTTCTCCTTGCTGTGGTAACAGAGTCCTCTGAACTTTCTCCCATCTTGGGGTAAGTTAACTTCTTGGGAGGCTTCACAACTCTGCGAGCTCTCTGTTCTCTTGGGACTTCTTCAGGAACACATTCTGGCAACATCTCTGGTTCTGGAACATCTACTTCTTCTTCTTCTGAGTAGAGACCAGGGATATCTTCCCAGCACTCAGGCACAACACTGAATGGCACAAACTCTGTGGCTTCTGGGTTCAATGTTCCATCTTCCACATCTTCAGTAGGTGGAAGGTCTATGGCAGAATTTCCTGGAGTTGAGGAAGGCCATAACCATTCAAGTTCTCCTCTTTCTTCTTCTGCTTGGGGGTCCTGTCCACCCCTAATTTGGGATGTTTGAGACCTAGTGTTAG
The DNA here is from genome assembly GCA_028564925.1 of Lithobates sylvaticus. Taxonomy (NCBI): domain Eukaryota; kingdom Metazoa; phylum Chordata; class Amphibia; order Anura; family Ranidae; genus Lithobates; species Lithobates sylvaticus. The sequence goes on from CM053027.1 coordinate 363,576,091, forward strand.
GCCTGGGGGTATCCAGAATGGAAACAGATTCAGGTACGTCTCTTGCTGGAGGCATTCTGACTGCTTCAGTAAGTGGGAGCAAATGATTCTTATGCCAGGTCTTCAAAGGCCCCACTCTTCCTTCTGGCTTCAACTTGTAGACAGGCAATCCTGGAAGCTTTCTACAGATGATATATGGTTCTGATCTCCATCTATAAGCAATCTTGTGTTTTCCAGGGATCCCTAGATTGCGTAACAGTACACGGTCCCCAGGCTGTAAGTCCTGTACTCGAACCTTCAAATCAAAGTTCCTCTTATTTCGGGCCCCCCTCTGGTCAGAGGCCGCTTGAGCTTTCTCATAAGCTATCTTCAGACTGCGCCTCAGTCTGTCCACATATCCTTTGTGGGAGGCAGCAGAGGCATGGTCTAAGGATATGCCGAAGGCCAAATCCACTGGCAATCTTGCTTCTCTCCCAAACATAAGCCGGTAAGGGGAAAAACCTGTCACATCACTTGTGGTGCAGTTGTAAGCATGCACTAGAGCTGAAATGTGTTGGCTCCAATGTTGCTTCTTCTCTGTTTCCAAAGTTCCCAACATGTTCAATAGGGTCCTGTTGAACCTTTCAGGCTGGGCATCACCTTGAGGGTGATATGGTGTGGTTCTAGTCTTCTCCACTCCCAGAGAATCTAGTAGCTTCCTGATCAGGCGACTCTCAAAGTCCCTTCCTTGGTCTGAATGGATTCTCTGTGGCAGTCCATAATGAACAAAGTATTTCTCCAGAAGTACTTTAGCTACTGTAGAGGCCTTCCGGTCCTTGGTTGGGAAAGCCTGAGCATAACGGGTGAAATGGTCGGTTACCACCAGAACATTTCCCAATCCACTCAAATCGGGTTCGAGGCAGAGAAAATCAATGCATACCAGATCCATTGGGCCTTGACTCTGTAGATGGCCCATTGGGGCAGCTTAATGGGGTAAAGTCTTTCTCTGAATGCATCTTGCACAGGAATGGCAATACTCCTCCACTTCGGCCCTCATGCAGGGCCAGTAAAACCGGTCTCTGACAAGTTGGAAGGTTCTCTCTGCTCCCAAGTGACCATGCTGGTCATGTAAGGCAATCAGCACAGTCTCTCGATGCTTCTCGGGGAGAAACAACTGCCACTTGTCTTCTGGGCCATCAGAGGGGCCCCTTCGGTAGACTACCCCCTGATGCACCTGTAATTTGTCCAATTCTCTCCTCAGTAGGCGAGCTTCTTTGGAAGGGTGAAGGCGAAGTCCCTCTGGACTCTGGTCTTCCAGGGCTTCCAGGACCAATCTCCCCATGGGATCTTCCAATTGGTCACACCTTAACTCTTTTTTGGACAGCTTCGGCAGACACTCTTCTCCTAATTGAGTTACCCCACAGTAACACTTTGGGACTCCCACTGTGGTAACTCCTATCTCTTCAGCTCTGGATCCTCCTCTGGCTTGGAGTTCAGCCCCCTGACAAAGGGCTCGCACTCCTTCTGGTGCCACTTGGGTCCAGTCTGCCCAGTCATCGACCATGACATGGGATCTTCGGGACATTGCATCTGCATCCCTATTTCCAGCCCCTGGTCTGTACTTGAGGCTGAAATTGAATCCAGACAATGCCGCCAACCATCTGTGTCCAGTTGCATCCAGCTTGGCGGTGGTGAATAGATAGGTCAAGGGGTTGTTATCTGTCTTTACAGTAAACTCGGCCCCATACAAATAGTCTCTCAGTTTGTCAACAACTTCCCATTTGAGGGCTAAGAACTCCAACTTGTGGGTGGGATAGTTCTTCTCGGAGGGGGTCAGGCTCCGGCTCACATAGGCCACTGGTCGTAGCTGGTCTTCATACTCCTGGTAGAGTACTCCACCTAGGCCCTCATGGCTGGCATCAACATGTAGCTCATATGGTCTAGTGGGATCAGCGTAGGCCAAAACTGGGGCTGTGGTGAGACTTCTCTTCAAGGTTCTGAAAGCCTCTTCACACCTTGAGTTCCATTGGTCTTGGACCGATTCACCGGACCTCCTAGGCCCCAACCCATCTTCCTCTCCTTCTGTCTTGAGCAGTTCGTTTAGGGGTTTTGCAATGCGGGCAAACCCATCCACAAACCTGCGGTAGTAGGAGCAGAACCCCAAGAAAGACCGAAGTTCTGTAACTGTTGTGGGTCTTGGCCACGAAGTAACTGCCTCTAACTTCTCAGGGTCTGTAGCCACTCCTTTTTCAGACACTATGTGTCCCAGATAGTTCACAGAAGACTGATAGAACCGACACTTCTCGGGAGAAAGTTTGAGTCCCTCTTCACTGAGCCTCTTCAGTACTTTCTCCAATCTGGCTTCATGTTCTTCCAAAGTCTTTCCAAAGACAATGACATCGTCCAGGTACACAAGGACTTCTATGAGGTTCATGTCTCCAACTGTCCTTTCCATTAGGCGTTGAAATGTAGCAGGAGCTCCAGATAGGCCCTGAGGCATCCTGTTGAACTCAAAGAATCCTACTGGGGTTATGAAGGCAGTCTTTTCTCTATCTTCTGGATGCATGGGGATTTGGTAGTACCCACTCTTGAGGTCCATCACACTGAACCACTTAGCTCCAGATAAACTCTGTAAGGCATCCTCTATCCTTGGCGTGGTGTACTGGTCAGGAATGGTCCTCCTGTTGAGAGTTCTGTAGTCAATGCACAGTCTCAATGACCCATTCTTCTTCCTGACTACCACAATTGGGGAGGCATAGGGGCTTCTGGACTCCCGAATCACTCCCGTCTTCTTCAGTTCCGCAAGCTGCTCCCTCAGATCCTCCAGATCTGCTAGCGGGACTCGCCTGACTCTCTCTCTGAATGGCTTGTCCTCTTGCATGCGGATTCGGTGGGTGGCACTCCTCGCACACCCCACATCAAACTCATCTTTAGAGAAAATCTTCTCCCATCTGGTCAGCTGGGCCTTGGCTCTCTCTTTCCAAGCTCCAGGTAGGTTTGGGTTTTCCATGGAGAGTTTCTTCCAAACATCTTCTCCTTTACCCGTCCCCTTCACTTCTGACCAGCCAACTGGGACAGCAGGACTCACCTGTCCCAGAAGCATCCTGGCAGGGATCTCCACGGGCCGCTCCGTGGGGTTCCTCACACTGACAGGGACTCTTCCTCTAGCCTTCTTCAGGTCCTTCAATGAGATTACTTCTGGTATCACTTCCAGACCTGAGTGACCCTCCATTGGGTCGGGTTCCAACATTACAAAGGGGCCAGGCTGCTCCCAATTAAGTTTCACCGTGGCTCTCATGCAGGTCACCTCTCCAGGCTGTAACACTGCTCCTTCTTTTCCAAGCCTCCATACCCTTCCTATCCCCTCACTTGGGGTCTTCTGCTCTAGGACCAACCGCTGGTAGGCTGCCTTCAGCATGGGATGGATCTTGGGGGCTGAAAGATTCTCTTTCTTCACCAGGGGGGTCAGGAGCCTTCTGACTAGGTCCGTGTTTGTCCCTACGATCAGGGACGTCTTGCTGGTTCCAGGCGGGCGAGGGCACACCACTGCCAGGGTGTCAAACACTTCAGACTTCCCAGCTACGGATGGGTCAAACGTCAGCCGTATGGGTAGGTATCCATCATAGGGGAAACTCTGAGTTCCCAATCCCCTTATCTCCAACTCTTCTATCTTCTGTATGGGCAGATGACTCAGGTATCTGTCGTAGAAGTCCCTGTACAATAGGGTCACTTGTGCTCCAGTGTCCAGGAGAGCTTTTGTGTACACTCCTTCCACCTGGATGGGTACAGTAGGAGATGGACCAACCAGCTCTTCTGGGTAGGGCCGAGTTGGTGCTGTCCTCTTCTTTGGACTCTTTTCTTTACCAGCACTGGATTTGCACTTGCTCCTTTCTTGAGCCTGGTATGCATTAATTTTCTCCCTCTTAGTGGGAGTGTGAACCCGTTGAGGGACATTGTTATCTCTCACTTTTAAGGGTTCTCGTTTAGGAGTACTGTGTCTCTTCGGAGGGGTCTTGCCCCCTTTCTCTGGAGTGCACCTTGGTTGAGGATCCCTGGGCCCCTTTTGAGGGGTTTGATCTCCTCTTCTCCTTCCGTTATTCTTCTTGGAGCTCACTGAAGGCGATGGGCACCCGGTTGACTCCTTCACCGGGGCCCTTTGGCGTTTCCCGCCGGCTGGCGGCTATCTGTTTTCTTCTTCTTGGGACTGGAACATACAGCTGCAATATGGCCAATTCCTCCACAATTAAAACAGATCATCTCACCGTAGTCAGGTGGGGATGCTGGTGCTGAAACAGCTGGAAACAATTCCCTCCTGCTTGTTTCTTTCTTGGGACTGGGCGTCTCTTTTGCCACTAGAGATGTCAGTATCTCCATCATCTGGGACATCTGCAACTTCAGGGCATCTACTTCTGTCTCTCTTTCAGGGGTTAAGGCCGACCTGACCGTGGCCACTGGAAGTTTTGTAGACCCCATCACTTGCTTTTCCCGTTTCTCTTCCAACATGGCCTCTTCTTCCCTGACCATTCGAATGAGATCAGGGTAGTCCAGGCTCTTCCCATCCTGCCGGGTGCGTAGTATTAGTGCGACAGGGTCCAGGGGTTGGGCTCCCCTCATCACCTGTTGGGCACGGGCTTCATCTACCTTCCCCGGATCTATCCCCTTCTTTAGGATAATCCTATGCAGGATCTTGTCTATGCGTCCCATATACTCTGACAGCTTCTCCCCTGTCTTCTGGTAACAGTGTTCCAGTTGATAGGTAAGTTCTGTGACTTTTTCTGTCCCACCAAACACACTTTCCAGGATGTCAAGGTAGTCCTGGGCAGTGCAATCCTTTTTGCTTGTCTTCAGATTGCGTATGGCCTCTAAGGCAGGCCCCTTTAGGCTCTCAACAATCCTTTCCTTCTTTCTGCCTTCTGAGACCTCCCATTCTTCTAAGGCCTGCGTGGCACCATCTAACCACTCTTCAAATCCCTCTTCTCCCGAGGGTACAGGTTTCCTCCCTAAAAACATCCGGAGTTTTCTGTATCCCGACATCGGGTAGTCCCCGGGGTCTCTTCTGCACTGAGTCACAATCTCCCCTAGGACCGCGCACAGTTCTGCACTAAGAGTGGTCTGTGCGGGTGCGGGACTTTCCGCGCCCTTCTGCTCTTCCTTCTTTGGGGATAGCATGGTTTTCACAGGAGAACCGTCTCCATTGCGCGGCAGCGCATGCAGCACTTGATAGGTCTGACCATCCGGTGCCTGTATGCTTTGGCTCCTGAACTGCTCTGGAGTCTCTTCCTGCCATTCTATTAGGGCGTATGTATACCCGGCATCATTTCTCATATCCATTATCCATGACTTGTGGCCTGGGGATAATGACATTATGAGCTGCTTGACTGCCTCTCTCTGCCATATCCCTGGCAGTTCAATGACTGTTGCTGCGGCTGGGTCAGTGGCCCATAGTGTGTACCACCGTCCCACTTCTATCGGGTCCATGCCGGTACCTTCTGGCAGCTTTTCCCGCTTACTCAAGATCCCGGATTACGAGCCCCCACGTGTAGCGATACCCCCAGTTAAGAGGGCCGCTGGTTTGTTTTGGGTCCCTGAGTACAGCTCCACCAACCCCGGCAATTTGCTCTACCCGCTCTGGCACAGTTAGTAAAGGGGTATGTATTTATGCACATAAAAATATCACTTATACTCTAAGTGTAATGGGTATGAACTCACAAGCAGACTGCTGAGATAAGAATAACTGGCTTTACTTTGGCAGTAAGGAAAAGAAATAGTAACATGCATTTAAACATTTGGCTTACAATACTTTAGCAGGTCCCTGCAATATGCACTTTAACATGTACACATATATGTATCAAACTAGTAATGGCGACCGTCTGCTATGCACCCCTGAGGTGCAATAAATCTATCTGCGCCTACCTAACGGACCAGGCCTGATCCCTAGCAATAGAGCTCAGTCCTTGTACAAGTACAGTATTCTTCACCGGCAAGAGAACTGTAGAGGTGGTGCACATGTAGCTTTAAATGGTGTATTTGTAATCCACAGAAAGTAACATCTGCTGCTCTGAGGTAAAGTGTGCCTTGGCAGTTCAATAGGCATGAATGTGTGTATAGCAATGCAGGATGAGCCTTTCAGCTCGCTCACCAATCCTGTGGTACCGTCCTCAGCTCCGGTCCCTCCACTGGCGGTGTCCGGTCTCCTCAGTCACAGTCCCTGCGTTCCGGTCCTCAACTCCGACCGACCGTCTGTAGGGAAAAGCCTCCGCTCTGCTGCTGCTGACTCTGAGGGATGAGAGTCTCTCTCCACCTGCTGCAAGGCCCAGGCTTCAGGCCTTCAGCAGTCCCGGTCCGCACAGGTGTCTCCTCACTTTGAAGTGTCTGCGTCACCAGCCCAGTCAGAAGAGGAAGAGGCGGTCTCTCCTCTTCCCTTTTATCACCTCCCCCAGAAGCCTCTCGGGCGGAAACAAACAGCCCGGGAGCCTGGGGAATTATGGGGAATGTAGTCTTCTCCCCTAAAAGGGGTACGACCCCGCTACTTATGTTTTCTGAAATTCTAATAAAATAGAAAAGAATAGAGTTAAAAAAAAAAACAATAGAATAGAACTATTATAACCATTTTCCAAAATTCAAATAGAATCAGTTGGAATTAGAAAAAAATTGAAAAGAATAGAGTAGAATAGAATAGAAAAAAATAGAAAATAACAATTGTATACAAAAAAAAAGAATAGAATGAATATAGACATCTTTCTTATCTAATCTATTCTTTTCTATTCAAATTAATTATATTTGAATTTTGGGAAATGGTTATATTATTTCTATTCTAATCTATTCTATTCTAGTGACATATTTACTGACATATAATCACACACATAGGTTGGACTTGTTTTTTCTTTTTTATTCTATTATTTTCTTTTCTATTCTATTCAAATTCTAATTTATTCTATACAAAATTTGAATTTCGGAAGATAGTTATATTCTTTCTATTCTAGTCTGTTGTTTTTTTATGCTGTTCTGTTATTTTAGATTCTATTCTAATCTATTATTTTCTATTCTATTCGATTTGAATTTTAGGAAATGGTTATATTCTTTCTATTCTATCCTATTTTTTATTCTATTCTTTTCTATTCTATTATAGTCTATTCTATATTTTTTTCTATTC